>CM076082.1:32430000-32455000 GCA_038088235.1 Zacco platypus | reverse complement strand
GTAACTTCATAAAAAACTAAAAAAAACTGATAGCTTTAATGGCAGACGTTATGGATCTGTACTGTACGTGCACCACTGGATTTTTGTAACCACGTGCACTACCTGTGCATTTAAATTTTTTTCTTGCAGTAATTAGTTTATCCACAAGGTGGCAATCATGCCCATGGGGGCGTCGATTCACAAGGTAGTCAAAGAAAAACTGCATAAACAGAACAGACCGGAACGCATGCAAGCTACAGCGACAACGGAGGGCTACGTAAACGAAAAATTGTGCGAAGAGGTTAGAAAGTTCCAACATTTGTACAGCATGAAATAATACAAGGATGTTTACATGGGTTGAAACTCGTGGCAAGAGATTGTTCAAAACTTTCCAAGTCTGTGTATTCGACTGTGCGCGTACGCTAAAAAAAAACAAAGTATACCTAAGGTTTTACGCACAAACTGTTGTACGCACAGCGTCCGCAAACCCTCCTGATGACAAAAATTATGTCGGCCGAATTATACTTTGGGCTTTATTGTTGAATATTCTCACACACACACGGTTTAGTGAATGAACCAGTAGCATCTAGAGACTGCTGGGAACAGCCTTAATTCTGTGCACATGCCTCACAGATGCACATGGATGGTCACACACACTTCAAAGCAGGTTGTAAATGTAAACAGGCGACACACACACAAAAAACCTGATGTCAAAAAAACAGGACTATGCATTAGGCCTTGTCATTTAAATGTAGCCTAATAGACCTGCCATTGTTTATTATGTCATTAAAATTTATCAAACGTTTAACTGAGAAATACTTGATGGCTAAGAAAAATAAATAAATAATAAAATAATAAAAAATAAATAAATAAATATTTACTTTATTTTTTTTTGGTAAACTAATTAAAGAGGAGGGATCAACAGCATATTCATTTTTATGTGGTATCAAAAATGAAATTAAACAAAATAAAAATAAAACATATGAAATAAAACTTGTATTCGTAATGACTACTGAAATATTGTATAAATGATAACCTTATGGATATTGGAAGAAAAAAAAAATTAGAAAAAAGAAAGATGACAATCGTTCTACAGCTCACCTGGTTTCAGATTTCTCTCCTCCAACACAGACAGCCATTTTGCTCCAGTCCCAAAAATTGTGATTCTGTCAGCAAACGATAAATAATGGAAAAATATGGATGTTAACAATTGGGTGTATATTTTGAATGTATAAAAGACAAAATGGCTCTTACAGCTTGCAAAATGAAACTGTAATTTACGAGTAACAATAAGGGGCAGCATCCTTGAACGTGAGAGATGCGCAGTGTTGGGTAAGTTACTCTACAAAAGTAATTAATTACATCTTTATCAGTGTAATTAGATTACTGTATTAATTCTTCTCTCTAAACAGTATTGCATTACTTAATACTAATTAATTTAAGAATCCCCTATAAACCTTGACCAGTTGAACAATACTAGCATAGACATGAAACTGCTCTTTTAATAGTTTCAAATAAATAATATCAAACTTTATAAATTGTTCTTGAACTGACCAAAGTATCTAAAAGGGAGAAGGTTACATTAAAAACATACATTTTAACATTAAATGTTAAATTGATGTTAAATCCACTATGTTTTATCTAGAATTGTTCTATATTCTATACAGTATTTAATGCAATTACATCCGAACTGTAAATAAATTACAGAAAAATTGAGATTAATCCCTTACTTTACTTTTTCAAGGGAAAAGTAATTAAATTACAGTGATTAATTACTTGGTAACGCATAACTCCCAACACTGGATACGTGTGCGCCTGGTTAGGAAATCACTGCACTAGGCCACATCTCAGACAAACACCTAATTTCCACAGCAATATAGATCTCCCCACTGTAGAACAAAGAGCGGAACACTTTCAGTGTCAATGAGGTGGAATTGATCTAAATGGCCTGTTGACCTGCAGAGGCCTCGGTCAGCCATCTCTTGATGGAATCACTCACAATCAGAAATCAGGGCTGGAGGTCATGGCAGCGTAATATCGGAAGAGCACAGACCAGCTAAAAATCTGTCAACATGGTTCTGTTAGTGTAATCGCCATTGGTCTAGCACAGCGTTTCATTGCGTTTACAACGGAATTGCAGTAAAACAGACTTACTACTCTACAGATTGTATAAAATATGAAACTTCCCATTCCTAAATGCAAATCGAAGCAGAACTAACCAATGTTTTCAACTTGTACAGCTACAAATGCTTCCAAAATATGTGTCATTCAGAATTTTTCAGAATACTGACGACACAACCATGAGGCCATTAATAAATATACTTCCCATCTGCAAAATCAACGGCATTATACGGACAAGCACAACTGGGATTTTTTTTTTTTTTAAATAAAAATGTTCCTTTTAAGGTCCATAAGATAAAGATCAACACCATTAGAACAACACCAGGGTGAGTAAATGGCATAATATTTAATTTTAGGATGAACTTTAAGTATACAGCAACTACTCATTTTACATTCAAAGAGGTTAGCCAATCAAAACAGAGGGAATCTGGATAGTGTCAAAATTTTAACAGTAAAAAAAGCCTTAATTTTAAGGGTCTGAGAATGTATCGAATATGGTCAGATAAAACTAATCTTTGTTTGTCTTAAATAGCAAAAGTAGACTTAAGGGCGAACCCTGTACAAATAATGTGCAAAATATCAGAAGCTGCACATAAATATAATTAAGTATCCATCTAAACTCGTTCGTCATTCTCTGCTTTTCTCGTTCTAGTTTCCAAAAAAAGAGACGTCCCTTGTGTAGACAGGTGTCATGACAACGTCCTGCTTGCGTGTGATTGGTGGCAGCTGGCAAGGCCTGGTTAGTAATGGGTCATTTAGGATGTAGGAAGTGCATTCGATACGAAATGAAATGGAACGTGATTTCACAAGCAAGATATCAGTCAGGGGGGGACTTGCCAGTACCAATCTAATGATATGATTAACCACTGATGTGTTCCTTACGTTTATGACATCATAAACCTCTGATTTACTACATCGTCTGTCCACTGAATTTATGACGAGATTGTTCATTTTTCTAATATTCAAGCAAGCTCATCTAAATATTCAGACAGTTTATTTCTTATAAGCCATGGCTACTTGAACAATTTTAGCCCCATCTGCACATGGAAAATTACAACTGGTAAACTGGATTTGTTGCAGTTTTGGCCTCTAGAAGTAAAAACCCAATATATGTGCAGACCAAATCTTAACCTGGTATTGACTTGATACTTGGTTTATTGGTGAAAGTTCTGGGCTTGTAACAAACAGGTTGAAGCTTCAAAAGGGAGATCCATCAGCTATCACCAATGAAGCCTTGAGAAACAGATCCAGGTTTCTACAAGGCTATCCCAACTTTCTGGAAGCATTTTCCATAGGCGCAAAATGTGTAGTGATGCATAAATTTTGGTTTGTAATAATCTCAGTCTTGACTTTAAAAACCAGCTCAATTGGGGTCCCGGACGAGCCCCCAATTACATAATAGCCCAGCTCAACAGTGCAGACCTCTTCAACTCGTCCTGGAGGGCTCTGTCCTGCAGACTTTAGTTCAAACCATAAACAAACACTTATCAAGGTGAACAGAATTATTGCAAATTACAAATAGGTATGTTTAATTAAGGCTAGCAAAGCTAGGTAACTCCAGCAAAAAAGAGAAGACTCAATGAATTTAACTCCATGGACTGAATGTAACACTGAACCGATTGCAGATTCACCTCAAACTACGGGGAAAGCATTGAGTCTATTGTCTTGCACTTCAATACAATCAATTTTTAGTCTCTTGTGTCTTATGAAAGACCAAAAACAGAAGCTATTTTTTACCAACAGTGACAATATGGGACAAAGAAAGAGTTGTCTAGCATGACCAATTTTCACAATGGCCCTTTGTCCAGAACAGGTTTTCCTAACACATTTTCTTTCATCTACATGGACAACACATCTGCCCTCTGATTGAATATTGATCATTTGTAAACATTAAACATAATTAATCTGAAGGGGGAGCAGCACAAGATAAAAGCTAATCCAGGATCAGTATATTTGTACAACTAAACATAGGAGGGACAAAAGAGAGAGCATGTTTTATTCATCATGTGTTGGACATTTGGGAGAGTTCTACCTCGTCTACAGAAAAGGGGTAGATAGGTTGATTCAGTCTGAAGTTATGAACTTTATTTGTGTCTACAAATTTGCACTGCACACACACAACTGATCACAGACCTGAACTGAAGCACTGATCCCAGAATACGTTCCCTCACAAACTTACTTAAAGCAACGGGAGATGGGTTTCTTGTCAACATATGAAAAAAAAAAAAAATCAACAGAGGAAGAGCTTGCGATTGTTTTATTCAGAATTGCAGAGAACAGGAAAAATAAGAATCAGAGTTGAAAAATATAGATGAAACAGGGCTTGGTGAGAGTAGGGAGCAGTTTGATGTTTTTCTATTTATTTTTTGCTCCAGCTTCTCAAACCTTTGCTCGCTCACAACTTTATTGGCTGCTGCTCATTACTGCACTCTTGTCTGGATAGTGCACACAATTAAAGACTAGATGGCCAAAGTCTGAAGGAAGCTTGAAATCTGTAAAACGCCTATAGTATGACGTGTCAGTACGTCTCTCAGAAGTGTGCGCACTACTAGGGTATTAATGAGTATGAACTACAATCTGCAAATGATTTGATAAGACTAAAAGATCAAAAGTACTTTTGCTGTTGTTCTAGTATTTTCTGTAAACTTTTGCTTTTATATTAGTCTTGAAATAAGCACTTCATGAGAAGAATAAAATGTTTTCTAGATCATTTTTTTGTAGTATTACTTAAAAATGGCCAAATTCGATGTTTTAAGGAATGTAAAACAAGATTTTCCTTGCTCTTTTGAAATAAAACAGGTGACTATGCAAACATCCTCCTATTATAATAATAATAATAATAATAACAAAAATTGGGCTGCACATGGACAGTGAATTACAAAAATTACGTCTCGCAGACAATAATAGAGGACGGCTGAAGTGTATGTTGGGCTTAATATCACAAAATAAAAGAAACTTAATTTCATGCTGACTTCAAATGACCAGGACTAACAGGTAAAAGGTTGTGGGCTTGATACTGAACAACAGCATATCCTCTAAAATTAAAAATTAACCACCTTTTTATTATCACAATGAACTCTAAATAAACCCTGTACTGCCCAGAGGAATAACTTAATTGGTGTCACCAACAGACTCTCAGATACAAACCAGAGCTGCCTTTCAAAATTAGGACAATTAATTTATCACGTTCATTTAAATAATATGAATTAAAAAATAATGTGATAAAAGAAAAAAACAATATTTTAGCATGCCACCTGACCCATAAGTAAATTCCAAATTAAGAAATATTCCTACCATTAGAGCAATTCAAGCTTGAAGCTCAGCTGCTACTGCAGGCAACACGCCTCGCCAAACCACATTTACCAAAAACTGACTGCACAGAATCGGTTCACGCAGGACACATTCTTGCATTCAGAACAGTAAGACAGAGTGCAAATGCATAGTACCGAAAATCAGGGGCTTTGAGACATGTTTTTAAAGTTTAGTAATGGCCAAAGACGAACTTGAACACAGAACACTTTAAAAAAAAAAAAAGATAGTAAAGAATGTATATAAGAAAGGAACATTACTTCAGACCGACGTTACTAACCGATTCAATTGCTAATTAAATTGATGTGGTCTAGGGCTGTGATGGGCTTATGTTCTTTGCAAATAAAACAAACTGACTTCTAAAGTAATTTTTTGTAATGTTTATTCAATGCTTGACTTGTTTTCCATAATGTTGTCTTTAAATTTTCTCTATTTATTTAGGGGCTTTTTGCAATTAATTTCATTAAATCATGTACACTAACGTTCAAAAGTGCAAGATTGTTTTTTTATTGTTTTTGAAAGAAGTTTCTTATGATCACCAAGTATTGGTGCATTTATTTTAGACTGACTTTATTTATTTTTTTCATTTATTTCAGCATGTATCGTTTAAAAACACAGTAAACACAGTAATATAGAGAAATACAATTGCAATTTAAAATACCAGTTTTCTATTTTAATAGATTTTAAAATGTAATTTTTTCTTGTGATGGCAAATATGAATTTTCAGCATCATTACTCCAGTCTTCAGGGTCACATGATTCTTCAGTAATCATTCTAATATGCTGATTTGGTGCTCAAACAATTTGTATTCTCAATGTTGAAAACACTTCTATAAAAATGCGCAAACCATGATAGTGTATAAAAATTTGCTGCATTTATTTCAAATACATTTTAATTGCAACATAATAATAAATGGTCATTTTTTTGAAACATAATTGCCTGCAATGTCATTTCCTAGCTGAATAAAATGATTAATTTCATTAAAAAAAAAAAATCTTACTGACCCCAAGGTTTTGAATGGTAGTGTATTTAATGGCAACACATTAAAATAAAGTTTAATTAGTTACTCTAATTAACTCCTTTAGTTAACATGAACTAAGAATCAATACATTATTAAAATCAAATATTATATTTATTAGCATTAGTTAATGCACTGTGAACAAACAACGAACAGCTGGATTTTTATTAACTAACATTAAAGACTAATAAATACTGTAACAAATGCACTGCTTGTTAGTTTATGCTAATTAATACATTAATTAATGTTAACAAATGAGACCTCATAGTAAAGCGTTACCTATTTAAGTATATTTTTAAATCATCTGACAGGCCTAATTAAAATATTTAAAATGAATATACCTCTGAAGTAATTCAAGCAGCACACACGGTTCTGGTGAGTAATGAAAATGTGTGCATGTTTCGGATTTCCCAAAAGCTGCTGCTGCAAAAAATGACTATTTTCTTCCTCTTGGGAAAAGGCGAGACAATGAAAGTTAAGAATAGAGGCTTTCACCAGCAGCCAAGAGAGGCTGAAAATGAGAAAACACACACACTATGTGTGATCCAAAAGAACTCCAGTGTCTGTTGCACTTCGATCACTTCTGATCAATAACAGGTAAACTCTGAGAGGAACTCGATGCCACATTAGAGGTGGCCAATTAGACCAGTCTCTTTAAATCAGGTTGCCGTGGTGATGTGGTGTCATTTACACAAAGGGCACAACAGATGCTGGTGATAAGCACTGCCACACCTCGGCCAATTACAGCGTGCGCATGAGGAAAAAGACAGACTGAAGCTCCTGACTGTGACACCTTCATTACAGAGTGTCTCTCTCTCACTCACACACTTACCCCAGACGATCTACGAGGTCCCAGAGCACATTGGCACTGGGAATAAGAGGAGAGCCGTCGTACAGGACCACAGAAGCTCCAACGGCTAAAGAGGACACCAGCCAGTTCCACATCATCCAGCCCGTCTGTCCATAAAAAGAGAGAGACCTGCTTTTAGGCTGGGTTAGAGAATACATTTCTGTCCCGTGTTTGACCAGATTTCTGTTCAACAAACAGTGCTCCAAATTTCAATTCAAAATATCACTCTGGACAAACCAAATAATTTTGATAATGATGTGTACCTTCACTCTGCAAACAAAAGACACAGAGGAAAGAAAATACATTGTCCTAACAAAGACATCACGGAATATGATGATGTCCCTGTTGTTCTTGTGTGTTATCCTAAAGAAAAAAAGTTTGTTCATAACCTTTCATTAAAATGTAATAATGTTCTCTGCCTCTGAGATGACTTTTATCATTGTAATAACCAAGGCTGTGGGGGTGGTGCAAAATAATATTAATCAATAGACTAATACAAAAAGATCTATAATGCCTGTAGAAGTACACAACCTGCACGCCGCTAATCATCTGAGCTTTAAATGCCACTAACATTCAAAATTTTGGGGTCAGTATGAAAGATAGAAATTAGTACTTCTTTTAAAAGACATTAATGTGTTTAATCAGCAAGGACACATTAAATTTATCAAAATCAACAGTAAGGAATTTTATCAAGCATCAATTTCCACAAAATTATTAAAGCCAGGTTTCTTTAGAACTCAATCAGCAAATTTGAATGATTTCCGAAAGATCATGTGACACTGAAAACTGCGGTAATGAAGCTGAAAATAAATACATTATAAAATGTATTAAAGCAGAACACAGTTATTTTAAATTGTAATCCTTTTTCACCGTATTTTTCATCAAATAAATGCACCCTTGGCGAGCATAAGAGACTTAAGTGAGTAATAATCTTACCGACCCCAATCTTTTGGTAGTGTACATGTTAGTTGCAAAAAAAATTATTCAATTTAGAATACAAGGCAACTTTTGAATGGACGTCATTTGAGAAAGATAACATTTTCCACTTGACGGTGTTGTTGTGGCATTTAAGGTCGCAGATACATACCGTAGTGTAATATATGATGACATCATTGTAGGTCATGTTGCCATGGAGAACGTGTTCTTTAAGATGTTGGATGAGAGTGCCCTGGGAAATGGAGAACAAAAGGGTCAGACTGGTAACTGGCCGTTGAGCATGTTCATAGTTAACGTGATGAACTACACCTGTGCTAGCAGAGTAACCATATCTGTGTGAATTTGAGGGCAACTGACTTCATACATTCACTAAAAATCACCTTGAGACAGGTGAAAAATCTGTAATATTAGAGGTGACATAAAAACATTGGCTGGGGATTGTTTTTCTGAATCTCGCGTTCTTCTCAAGTTCTTTCCTTTGCTGGAGTCATATGTTCAGATGTATTCTGGCAGGCAGGGAATGACCCAATTACCAAACTAAAGAATCATTGACACTGCATCGATTAAAAAAAACTTGTAGCATGCGTCGAACATGTATCCTAGTGAATGCATTAATTATTGTTCATTCATTCTCTAACTACCATTACCCAACACGAGTACTGTTTTCATAAAAGCACACTGAACATTTATCATCCATAGAGCGAGAAGAGCGAGAGAGAGAGAGATGGAGGCTGCATGTGTACATATGTGTGATTGTGTGTTTTCATACACACAGCGCTCTAATTATCTAGCATGCAAGAGAGGCGTCAGACACAAATGCTGCAAAAGCTGAAGGGAAAAGCTGTGAAAAAAATAAAAAAAGTCCTATAGACACACTTGTTTGTGCTTGGTTGGTGTGTTTGTGAAGCTCAAAACAAGAGATCAAGCACTGCTTTTCCCTTCCTTGATTTTTAAGATGAATTTTTTGTGGAACCTGTATATTTGTGGGTATGTGTATAGGAACCACAGTTGATTTACATCCATGTGGGCTACTTTGTCCCTAATGTTGGGATTATACAGGAAATGCATTCAGAAGGGATGGGAATGGCGCACATAATTGCTCATCCCAAATGCATCTGGCTTATAGTGTCGTAGAGGTTTTAAAATAGCCTCTTACTGCCATCTAGTGGTTCATGTTGCTGATTCAATAGATATTGCAATTGATGACCAACATGTATTAGGAATGAGGTGTTTTTTTTTTTACACATTTTTTTAATGTAATGTTGGCATAAATGTACAGAAATCACAACTAAGCAAAATTATGCAGTCGTTTAATACGCAGACAAAGTTGAAAGTTGAAATGGAGCCCCTTAAAGGGACAAGGCGATAGAAAAATATGGAATGGGACGAAAACCTTTTTGTGTTCCCCTGAGAAACGTTGCGTTTGCTTGCGAACAAGGGAAACGCAAACATTTTGCAAACGAACAAAGTTTGTAACTCAAACGCAAAAGCATTAACACATTTTGTTTTTATCACCATCTCCCTTTAGAGGTTCCGTAAAGGGGAAACTTAGTACACCGAAATATTAGTTCAGTTCTACTCAAACCAAAATCAATAATAAAAAACTGAAACAATGATACAACAAATCTTTTTAAAAAATTGCTTATTTAGCTGTACATATTTGTACACCTGCAAAACAAATGCTAGCATCTGTATTTTCTTTCTTTATTCGTCATGTTCGGAGCATCAGAACAACGGAATGCTTCAAAATGAATCTAAAAATGGATATATCAAGTAAGCATTATACAGTGTAATATATCATTTGGACTCTGCACAACACACACTTACCCCAGCAGAGTGCACCATGCACTTGGGAGCTCCTGTGGTGCCAGAGGAGTACATGATAAAGAGAGGATGAGAGAAGGGCAGCTGCTCAAACTCCAGCTGAGGGTCCTGATCACCTTCTTTACCCGTGGCCAAAAAGTCCTCCAGGAACACACTGAAAGAAACGGTACAGGAAGCAGAGAGTCAGGTCTGACTCTATCCCAAGACAACTCAACTTTAGATCTGAACATTCAACAGCAGTTGTTATTAAGAGACTATAAAAGCCATATATCATGTGGAACTTCATCGTGAAATTTGGAATTGACCTGGTCTTCAGTTTAACGAGGGCTAACAAACACTTACCATTTATTGTTTTAGCCAAAGTGATTTATAAGTGAGAAATTCCATAATATGTGTGATTCAGACACTTGAGGTACATTCCAATCACCCAAAAGTCACCTGAAAAACTGACTTCACAGACTATTCAATCATCTTAAGTAAGATTCCATATCAATGTGTGAATTTGATATAGTAGTCCAGTTATGACGCAATTATCATGACAACGGGTTGCGTAACAGTAAATACGTTCTATACCTAAATCACATTTATTTTTTAATATTAAACAACAACAGATATTTTATCAAAAAATATTCTAAAATATTACATACATTTAATTATTATAATATAATTATTATATTATTTAATTTAATCATAATAATAATTTAATATTTAATTTCTTTCTTTCTTTTTTAATGCGATGCCAGCTTCTATGGCTATATTCATGACGAGAGAGAGGTTTAGAAAAACCTTTAAAAAAATAAATTAATTAAAAAAAAATAAAGATGTTTGAGATTAATTTTTCCTAAAATCAATCTCACTGAAGTCGTTAAAAAAAATAATATATATATATATATATAGCTCTGGAAAAAATTAAGAGACCACTGCATATTTTTTGTTATTTTGACCAGTTGTTGCTTTTGGCAAATAAATGCTCTAAATTACAATATTTTTATTTGGAATTTGGGAAAAATGTCAGTAGTTTATAGAATAAAACAAAAATGTTAATTTTACCCAAACACATACATATATATATATATATCTTTACTTTTGATCAATGCAATACATTCTTGCTCATTAAAAGTATTAATTTCCTGACCCCAAACGTTTAGGAAGCATAGGAAATTTTGGTCATTTATATCCTACTACATTCATATTTATTATTACAAGTACATCATCTACCAAAAACGCCTAATTATTGCATGACTCAATCTGTTTGGTGACGTTTAGGCGATATAAATGAACACATTTTGAACGTATATTATGATTGTTAGCACACAAAGATGCACAGACCTGTTAGGAATCTTAGAGAGGTCCGTCTCTTGTCGAGCACGAACGTATGGAATGACCACAACCTTCTTCAGGTCAGGGAGACCTAAAAGAGATGATGGGGAAAAAACAAAGAAATTTATGAACCTCAATGAAATGCCAACATATCAACAAGATGACATAATGGGAACAATCTAGCTGTGCGTGAGCTGAAATGTGTGCTTTATACCTTTAACAACGTTCTGGAGTTTCTCCATATGGTCGTGCTGCTTGCCGTTATACACAACAGCTGCTACTGAGAATATCAACTTGGGCTGGATCTGGGAAATCCTGTCTAGCACTCCCTGAAGAGGAAAAGAGATATGAAAGACAGGTGAAACACAGGAGTAAAGATATACACACACAAACGTCTGCATTATTTAACTTTATATAATATTATATTCAATATATCTCACAACAATAATATATATATATATTATGACTGTTGAAAATGTAGCTTTTACCATCATGGGAATAAAACACATTTTAGCATATTAAAATAAAAAAACTGTTAAAATTGTAATAATATTTCACTAGATTTCTCATTTGATAAAATAAATGCAGCCTTGATGAGCATAAGAGACTTTTTAAAAACATTTTAAAAAACCTTACCGACCCCAAAACTTTTGAACAGTTTGAACAGTACTCTATAACTAATGCAGCACTGTGACGCAGTACCCGACCTTAACCACAGGTGGCAGACGTGTATATATTGAGGTGGTTTTAGTCAATAAGCCAATGTTGAATCCATGTTGCTTTAGCTGCTAGAGGCTGTCCTATTTATGGAATAACCACAGCCCTGGGGGGGCTGTAGACTTACTTTAATCTCCTAGTAGGACAGTGTATGTGAGAGAGACACAGAGTGGCAGGAGCGAGGGGTAAAGTGTGTGCATGTTTGTGACAGAGTGTTTGACATAGCTAACAGGTCACACACACATTGAGACAGTGAGTACTTTTTTTGTGCATGGGAGCCAACATGTTGTGATAACATGGCTGAATATAACTCCGTTTATTTATATTTTATCACTTTTGCTTGTGGAATAAATAGAGTCCATTTAACACATAAGACTACAACAAAGTGGAAGCTCATGACAACAACTGCACCAGTGTAAGTATGAAGGCATGTGGGCATATGAATGCCTGGCAGCTGAGGGCAAACTGAGGCATTCTTTCTGAAAACATCTAAATCTGAGGTTTCTACATCAGGTAAGTGCTGACAGACTGAAAAGATTTCTCCTTGCCACTGACTGGATCCATCAATGTTCCTCGAGAGCATTTCATTTCTCTCTATATTTATATTACTTATTAAAATGATCAATTTGGCACTTTACATTTCAGTGACTGAAGCAAAGGAAGGATCAGCCAAATAATTTGCTGAATGGAGGTACTTTTCTATGAAACATACACTATTGTTCAAAACTTTGAGCACAGTATAATTTAAAAAAATAATAGTACTTTTATTCAGCAAGGATGCAATAAATTTTCAGTAAAGACATGTTTCAAATAAATACTGTTCTTCTGAACTTTCTATTCAAAGAATACACAGAATTTCCACAAACATTAAGCAGGACTAGTTTCAACATTGCTAATAATAAAAAATTGTTTCTTGAGCACAAAATCAATATATTATAATGATTTCTGAAGGATCACGTGATGCTAAAAACTGGAGTAATGATGCTGAAAATGCAGCTTTGTCGTCACAAAAATAGATTAATTAATAATAAATATTAAATTAAAAAAACAGGTATTTTAAATAATATTTCACAATATACCCGTTTTAACTGTATTTTAATTTTAGCCTTGGTCAGCTTAAGAGATTTTTTCTCAAAAACAATCTTACCAACCCCAAACTTTAGAACGGTAGTGTACATTTATTAAAAAAAAAAAAAAGTGTTTGAAATTGGTCAGCATTATTTTTTCATACTTTCTGAACTTCCCTATATCACTGTGAAAGTGAAATACCTTTCTGACCTTATCTAGCCTGTATTTTTCACATGTTCTGATGATCCACAGCTCACAGAAAAATGTAAGTGGTTTCTACACACTAACTGTAAACTTCATACGATTAAAGTAGTAGTATAGTACAATATACGGTTATTTTGTAGCACCCATTATGCATGCAAGGCTCTTACATTGACACCAAAATCTGGAGAGGTTGAACTCCAGATGGCACCTATACTTGCAGCAGCGAGCATGGCTTCAACAGCATGAATCCCATTGGGCAGATATCCTGAGGTAAAGAGAGAGCGAGAGAATGTATCAGGCAAAATTACATTATAAACAGCAAAGGATCACCTAAATTATCCAAGAATAACTCTTGAGATGCAAGTTATTTTAGAAAGCACTAATAATAATAATATTAAATGATCTTCAGAAACACTGTGCTTTTATTACCAAAAGAGAGGATCTCTGAAAATATTACACAAAGGGGAAAAATTATAAATACAGCTCCTAATAAGTAACGCCTACATACAGATGCAATTTTACTAAAAAGGAAGTATATTTTAATACATTTCAAATATACTAGACCAAAGTGACTCATGAACGCAATAATATTTAAGTTGAGCATCAAACAGCCACAAATATGGAGCTGAAGATGAGTAAAGTTTAGCAGCAAGCAACAGTTGTGGCTGATTGGCTTGGCTGCGATCAAGATTTACTAATAAAGAGAAATAAAAAGCCTGAATCATACATTTAAAATAAAGTTGAAGCAAAGACAGAGTAATGGTACAATTAAATTAAATATTTATACACATTTTCTACTTGAAAGCACCTTCCCAAAATACTTGGTTTAAATGTAAATGATACTGCGTATTGAACAAAATAAAGAGAGGAAAGACAGAAAGACACAGAATAGAAATGATGTCCATTAACTAAATGATCCTGCGGCAATAAGCCCTGGCCTCATCTGCAAAGTGGCCATATATTCACTCCTACTCTCTCACACACACACGGTGTAAATCAAGGAGACCGACAAGGACACTTTCGTAGAGAGAAACACACTTTATATGTGAACGCACAGAACCACACACCCTAACAAGATCAATACACTCAGCCTTTGTAAACTTCTATGTTTTTATTTCATATAATACACACTTGCACAAAACGGACACACCTCTATCAACACAGTCATGTTTGCATCCACGTAGACAGTTATAAAAACGGCACAGTAGTGAAGGAATTTATACAGCTGAATAAACACACACCCTTTCCATGCTTTCTAAATTGATTAATTACCATTTTTTAATATAGCTAATAATAATAATAACAATAATAATTATTATACATAACTGTATTGAAGTGAATGCACTTTTTCCATTAGCAGAACAATGAAACTGAAATACCTGGTTTTAGAGCACAATTATTTATTAGTATGTTGTAGGGCCTCCTTTTGCGGCCAATATACATCAATTCGTCTTGGGAATGACAGATACAAGTCCTTCACAGTGGCCCGAGGGATTTTGAGCCATTCCTCTTCCAGAACAGGGGCCAGGTAACTATTTGATGGTGGTGGAGCAAGGAGTTTTCTGACTTGCTCCTCCAAAATACCCCAAAGTGGCTGGATCTGGTGCCTGTGCAGGCCATGGAAGATGTTCAAATTCACTTCCATGTTCATCAAACCATTCCATCACAAGTCTTGCTGGGTTTAATTGGAGCATTATCATGCTGATACACGGCACCCCCTTCAGGGTACAATGTTTGAATGCACATTGTCCTCCAGATTGTTTTGGTAGTCTTTGGCAGTGACGCGCCCATCAAGCACAGTACGGAATGCCATGATATTGCAGCCCAAACCATCACTGATCCACTCGTGCTTCACTCGGAGCACGCAACAGTCTGGGTGTTAAGCCTCTTTGAGGCTTCTCCAAACCATAACTCCCATGGATGTGGGAAACACCATGAATTTGGACTCATTAGAGAACAATATACGTTTCACATTGTCAACAGCCCAAGATTTGCTCTGTTGGCACCACTGAAAATGACATTTGGCATTGGTACAAGAGACCAAAGGTTTGGCTATAGCAGCCTGACCATAAATATTGACTCTGCAGAGCTCCCAATGAACAGTTTTGGTGGAAACAGGAGAGTCGTGTGCGCATTTAATTCTGCAGTGAGTTGGGCAGCTGTGGTTTATGTTTTTTCTATACAATCCGGGTCAGCACCAAACATCCCTTTCAGACAGCTTCTTCTTGCGCTGACAGTTACACCAGTTGGATGTGGTTCATCCTTCATGGTGATATGCCGACCTTACCCTGGATACCATAGATCTTGATACCCCACAAAAACATGCTGTCCTGGTCACAGATGAGCCAGCGAGACACGCACAAACAATTTGTCCTCTTCTAAACTCTGATATGTCTCCCATTAAGATTTACCAATTTTCTCTGGCAGACCAAAAATAGACTTGGTCCAAGACATGTGTGGAGTCAAAGAAACTTTTACTTGAGCCAGCAAGCATTCAAATAGCAACCACTCTGAAACACCCACTAGCAACGTCATGATAGCGACTACTCAGAAAAGTAAACTATAACAACTCCCTGGAAACAACCAAAGTCTTGTGATGTTGACTTTTGCATTGGCAGACAACTCGCATTTTTTTAAACAAAAAAATCTAGTTTATAGTTCATGAACTACTTTTACTTTTCATAACGTCCTCAATAGGATTATTTTATCATATTTAGCCTTCTGCGACTATTTTAAAATCACATTACAAAGAACAGCATACTGTATCCGTTGGTCATACGGTCACATGAATCAAAGATATTCATCAAACTATCCTAAATGTCTCTATGGAGTATGAAAAATTCTATACCATCTTGCTCATTCCCTTTTATTACTCTATAGGGACTCGTATGAATAAATCTATGCGTGTATGTCACTGAAATGGCCTCCTCCCATTTACAGCCATTACAAGTCAGAGATGATCAGCACTGCAGATAATGAACCAAGGAGCAGCAGAATGACGTCAGCGATTACACACTCTTTTTTTCCCCTCTCGCATCACCCACATAAAGACACCATTACTCACACATGCTGTCACAGTAGAGGGCGGAGACTTAGCGGGCATCTGAGCTTCTACACAACCTCCAGCTTCTGCTTGGAAATGTCTGAATGCACTTAAGTTTTAAATCTGCACAAAAACTGCTTGAAAAGACTAATTACCCCCACCACGGTCTAACTGCACCCCACTAATTCTCCATTTATAGCCATGAATGGCTCTGGCTGAACCCCGGAACTGAGACAGAAAAGGGGAGTTTGTGATTTCAGGAGGGACTGTCTGGCTCTCAAAGTTGGAACACTCATAAAGACAAATGAGGACAAAAAGAAGAAGCAAAGAATGAGGGCAGGAAAAACAGGTTAGAGCACACAGGCCTGATGCAATATAAAACAGTCAGTAAGATTTTCTTGTATTTGGCCAAGTATTGGCTTGTATTTCCTCATCCCACTACTGTCATCTGGGTGTCAAATGGGTGACTGAGAAAGCAAAACACAAATACAGCGACAAAATGAAAAAGAAAAAAAGAGGTGACGCTCACCTACGACCCTGTCTCCAGTTTTGATGCCCATCTTCCTCATGGCGGCAGCGAAGAGAGCGACATCACGCCTCAGCTCTCCGAAAGTCACCTTGACGATCTCCTCATTCGCCTCAGCTACACAAACACACAAAAATCACTTTTAGAAACAAATCTCAAACATGCTAAAAAGACATGATAGCAAAAATATAATAATAATAAAAAATAAATAATGTATAATAATATAAAAACAACAATTATAATTATTAATATTAAATTTAATTTAATTCATTAAATAATAATAAACACTACCATAACTTTGGGGTCGATAAGATTTTTTAAAAATGTTTTTGAAAGAAGTCTCTTTTGCTCAACAAGGCTGCATTTATTTGATTAAAAATAGTCATATTGGGAAATATTATTACAATTTAAAATAACATTTTTCTATTTAAATACATTTTAAAATGTAATTTTTTTTCCAGTGATGACAAAGCTGATCAGGCAAAAAGTATCCGAATGACCTACTACGTCTGCTGAGATTCTGAAGTGTGCAAACAATGAACACTTTACTGTCCCATGAGGCCACAGGAGAAGATTTATAAATGACAGTGAAGCAACGCAACTGATGCTGGCAGGCCACATGATAGTGACAACATGGCGAATGTATTACGTCCGAATTTCATTCATACTATATAGAACACTTTTTTACCTGTCGTGAATTAATTACTTATTCAAAATAAGTACCTACTTAAGAGAGTATGCGATTTTGGACCTAAGTGTTAAATGTAATCAGAATCCTTTCAGGTAAATGAGGCCCCTGTTTCAGGAAAACAAACCAATGACGCAGGTACACTTCTGATAGATGCCACTTTGGTAATTACATCTGCTCAGTCCTGCACCGCATCAGGACATCCATCACAATATAAAAGCACAACTATGTGCATCCCGCCCCTACATGGACACTAAAGCCAGAAATCAAATTACAGACAGCCTAATTCATTTAGTGCTACATTAGCCAGAGGTCTGCAATGACAGATTCTATCTATAAAGATAAAACGCACAAAAACACATACACATGCAGCGCTGTTGCTATTTTAAAGTAGCCATTTGTGTATAAGGTCAAACTGACAATGGCTCAAGGAGATCAGCACAGATGCAGAGTCGTGTTTTGAATCAGGAGACATTTGTGTGGCATCTGGTCATGGAGATATCGTTAATAAAATGTGTAATGAAATGTTT
Source organism: Zacco platypus (assembly GCA_038088235.1). Lineage (NCBI taxonomy): Eukaryota > Metazoa > Chordata > Actinopteri > Cypriniformes > Xenocyprididae > Zacco > Zacco platypus. The sequence goes on along the minus strand of CM076082.1, from coordinate 32,436,867 downwards.
AACAAAAAAGCTACATTGTCAACCAGGGTTTATGGTCAATGTCACAAGTTGTTGTAAGTCTTAGATAAATAATGCTTAGATAAATAGTATCGCTTGAGAGCGTGGAGTGAATCACGGTCATCAGTTTTTATATCACCTGGATTACTGCCACTGCATTCAGGTCTACTGAATCGGATTATGCCATTATGACTTCAGTGGTGAAGTCCAGGTGTCCAAGTCATTCAATGACATCACTGAGCATAATGTTCATAGCCGTAAATAATGCAGAACTGAAATTTCTATTGAAAGTACATAAAACAGCATAATGAAGCTTCAGATTTTCCTAAGGGATAAGTAAGGGACGGTGTACTGTTTATTATCACAAAATAGACCAAAACAGAAGGATTAGGATCAACCTAAAAAGGTACATTTGGCAATAGTGAACAGCTTACTGTGCTTATAATTCAGCATTACAGAACACTACTGTTCAAAAATGTTGGGGTTGGTAGGATTTTTAATTTGTTTTTTTAAAAAACAGAAGTGATGGCTGCATATATTTGATCGAAATGCAGTAAAAAGAGTAATACTGTGAAATAATACACAAATACCCCTTTTCTATAATGTAAATGCAATTTATTCTTGTGATATCAAAGGTGAATTTTCAGCATCATTGCTACAGATCCTTCAGAAATCATTCTAATATGCTGATCCGGTGCTGAAGTAATATTCTTTATTGTGATCAATGTTGAAAACAGTTGTGCTGCTTACTATTTTTGTGAAATCTTTCAGGATTCTTTGATGAATAGAGAGCTTAAAAGAAATTTAAATTTAAGGCTTTTTAAGATGGATTTTAAGCTTTTTTATGACCTACACAAATAAAACTAACACCTTATGAGCAGGGCAAGGAACCACTATTTAAACAACTTTACAGTTCAAATAAAAGTTGTTGTTGTTTTTTTACATAAACCTACAATGTCTTTTAAGATGATAAACCATTTTTTTAAAGGGTTAGTTCACACCAAAATGAAAATTCTGTCATTTATTACTCATGTTGTTCTCCTCCCATAAGACCTTCGTTCATCTTCAGAACACAAATGAAGATATTTGATGAAATCCGATGGCTCAGTGAGGCCTCTATTGCCAGAAAGATAATTAACACTTTCAATACCCACAGAGGTACTAAAACATATTTAAAACAGTTCATGTGAGTACAGTGGCTCACCCTAATATTATAAAGCGACGAGAATACTTTTTGTGCAAGAAGCTTGACGAATCTTTTGTTTCAGTAAACGAGGCTTCATTATGTCATACATGTTTCGAAATTTTAAGAGTTCAATAGAGCCAACAGATTTCATCAAAAATATCTTAATTTGTGTTCGGGAGATGATCAAAGGTCTTGCGGGTGTGGAACGACATGAGGGCGAGTAATTAATGACAGAATTTTCATTTTTGGGTGAACAAACCCTTTAAGGAAAGGGGCGAGTCAAAATTACAAATGATTACAATTCACTCTCTGACAGTAGCTGGCACTTAAGGAACAGCAGAAATACAACTTTTGTAACCCCGTATATAAAAAAAGCTTTTATTTTTTAATTTCTCAGACAGGTGGTGAGTTTGCAGGTGATATAAACACCTGCAAACTCGCCAACTCATATTTCATCATCATTAGCAATCACCATTCGCTTGGCATAAATCTGCAGTATTCACTGATTGTGAACTGCTCTGAAACCATGAGCCTGTAGAATGCCTGTAAAATATTTACTTTGACACATGCTGTGCTCACATTTATTTGATTAAATCATTGCTATTTATAATTTGATAATCACATTAAGCCATATTTCGATTCCTGTTCATCCGTCCCCAAATTTAAGACCTCTTGAAATGATAATTAACATTTTTCTCACACCATTTAATTATTTTGATGGCCTTAAATTTGGTAAAACTGAATTTAGGAATTTTTAAGACTCTTTAAAGATGTGCTGGGACCCTGATAGAAATATTATGTAACATTATAAATGCCTTTACAGTCACTTTTTTTTTACTGCATCCTTGCTGAATAAAAGCATTCAGCACCTTACTGGTTCCAAAACAGTAGTTTAATTAAATAAATGGATATGCAATATTCATTTGAGAAGCGAGAAGAAAAAGTGTGATACGGAGACATGAAACTACCATAGCACAGCACATTTTGCTTACCAGGGATATATTATACCATTTGTAAAAAAAAAAAATAATAATAATAATGTTTTTCCACAGAATGCTGGTTAAGAGCCATTCAATAAACTTGGGTAGTTCAGAGATTGGTTGAGACTGCTTTCAAACTTACTTGCAGCATAGAGAGCCACTTTGTCTTGGTCTTTGTGTTTGAGCAGGTTCTCTGCATAATTCAGTCTGCTGCCTTTGAACCATTCAGGAGCATCTGATATCCTTTTAGACACATCAACCACCTGAAACAGAGAGTGAGCCGTCACATGCCACCCTGTTTGATACTGATAGAGCACATTTTAACATGTCAACACACAATTCTTATTGCAAGCAACTATTCATCATTTTGAGACAGTTATATTTTAGTTTTATTTATACAATATTATAGTATTGATGTGTATTTAAGTGTAGTTTTAGTTGACAAAAACAACATTGGTTTGAGAGAAGACTACAGATCAACTACCTCAGCAAACTTGTCTTGGCTACTGCCCTGGTATCGTAATGTGGGCATGCACCCTTACCGATTTCAGAAAATGTAAAAATCTAATTAGTTTAAAAGAATAGTTCTCCCAAAAATGAAAATTATCCATTTACATTTTACATTTAGTCATTTAGCAGACGCTTTTATCCAAAACGACTTACAAGTGAGGAATACAAACAAGCGATTCTTCATGAATTGGCAAATAGACACAGGAAGTGCTCACAATACAAGTTTCATACATTGCTCAGTAACATAAGCTAGAGTAGGAAGGGAAAAAGGAAAGGATTGATTTTTTTTTTGTTTTTTTTTAACCCATTATTTACTCATAATACAACATACAGAAATTTCCGGAAGCCAGCAATTATAGTTTAGACTGTTTTAAATAAGGATTTTTTTTTTTTAAAAACACATCACTCCACTTCAGAGTGCATTTATTAACCAACTGGAGCCGTATGGATTACTTTTATGATGGATGGATATGCTTTTTGGAGCTTCAAAAACTGCAATTCAATGCACTTACAAAGCTGAAAAGAGCCAGAATATTATTTAACATAACTTCGAATGTATTCGGTTGATAGAAGAAAGTCACACACACCCAAGATGGCTTGAGGGCGAGTAAATAATTGGATAATTTTCATTTTTGGGTGAACTATCCCTTTAACTACACATACATGCTGCAATGCACGTTGTCATGAAATCAAATAATAAAACAAACTCTGAGTCAGCAATTAATCAACTGAGAGCATGCAGTAAAAATAATAAGGTTAAGAAGGTTGTATATCGAAAGCCATATAGACTGACTGTTAATATGTTTATTATGTTTTATCACATGATACTCCTCTCTAGCTCCCTTAGACGCAAAAGCCCCAACACACCCTCTCGGCCAGAGATATGATCTAAGCTTGAAATATTCTCAGCAGTAGTTCAGACAGTAGTACTAACGGTAATAAATTCATAAATGTTTACTAGTTAGGATTAGGTTATATGATTCATATGTGACTAATGAATTTGTCCATCATATAAGGCATATACTGCACGTATGCCTCAACAAAGACAAGACTGAACACCAATACATGGTGACAACGACGTCATCAAATTTCCTAGTTAAGGCTCACACTATTTATTCTTTGTCTCAGTGACATCATTTTGTGACAATGCAAAGAAATGCAACAGGAAATGAAAACCAAAAAATAAATAAAACCCTTTTAAATGCCTGTATATTTAAATCTGAAAAAGTTGATTAATACAGTATGTATAAAGAAAGCCAAAAGGTAGCAAAAAGAAACCAACCTCCTCATACATCTTTGAGCAGGTGATGCCACAGAATGTCCAAACCTGTGCCCAGAACTCCGGATAACTGTCCACGGACCACTGATACAGGTCATTATAGTTAGCTTCAAAATAAGAGAGACATTTATTGAAGGTAGCACTAGACATAATACATGCCATTTTTAGTTATTTTTGACTATTGTGTCAATTCCACTCGTTTTCCCAGTATTAATTGAATATTTACAAATAATAAAAAAGGCAAAATGTAATAATTTAAGAATTAACTATTGAAAAAAAAAAAAAAAAAAAAGCATAACAGTTGACTACTAATCTGAATATTGCATGGACACGTTCCCTTTAAATAAGTATAGACTTTAAAAGGGACATGTCCAAACAAATTAATATTCAAATTAGTAGTTAATTCTTAAATTATTACATCAAACATTTACTAGTACCAATTCCAGTTTAAGTAGTATCAGTACTAGGTGGAATTGTTACTGAAACATTATTAATCTTCCAAGTAATATTTTTCCTTTGCCTATAAATACAACCTAGTCGAAGTTAATACTTGCTATCTAAACTGACACTATTGGGATACTAGGAGAAAATGAGGACTAGATTTGTCAGAAATAATGAATATGAACTAAATAAATGGAAAATGATGCTATAGTGTAATACAGTAAGAAATACTAGAAACATACAAACAGTTAATAGTTTTAGAGAATAAATATTAAAGCATAGATGTAAATCTGAGATGCATATGCTTGATGACATTATGAAAACTTTTACTGGTGTGACAGCCAGTCAGAGCCACTCCACGTCTGATCTGAAATACTGGTTTTACAACTCAATGCATTGAGAAGCAGCCTGGAATGCATGCAAGACCAGCAATAATATGTGGCCAGGCATTCAGAGTTAAAGACACAAAATGGATCCTTGAGAAAAATTGAAAGGGCCAAAAATTCCATCTGAAAGCATGGTTAAAGCACCTGTTTTTGCATAAATGTGGTCATAACATAACCCATGACAATCCCAGGATGAGCTATTAATGGGATTAACACTATGCCATAGTACTACGTTTTGTTTTCCTGCAGAAAAGGGGTGTGTTGTTAGCTGATATACTCAGTCTGCATTCATTGTAGTCCAGCTTGGCTCTACTTACCCAGATTCAACCCGAAGTCCCGGTTCACTTGAGTCCGGAATCGGTCCATCTGTGTGTTTCGTTTAGAGTCCGGGTACCAGAGCACCTTCGACTCCATAATCTCCTCGCTGTTGGCCTCCGTGTCTTTAGACATGATCGGATGACACGCGCCGGTATGTCGTGAATAACCTATAAAGACTGAAAGAAACGCGCTACTGGAGTTGGACGAGCCGATTCGGTGATCGTGTATTGGTGCAGGTCAGACACATGGGTCATTTCCGAGCGTCAGCCGCACATAATCAACCAGTGGAAGCCCCGCCCACCGCTCAACCGTACACCACCCTGCCAATCTCCACATATTCTTCCGCTGCTCATATAGTTCTTTGGATTTTACACACACACACACACACACACATAAAAATGGGTATATATGATTCAGGAACAATTAAATGTTTTTTTAATTAATAAATGTTTAATTTATATTTCATATTTAATTAAGTCCAGCATTTGTAAAGGGGTATCTCGTATCTGTTTCATCTATCAGATAGTGATAGGAAGGAAGTCCGACATATTTATGCTAATCGGTTCTTTCGAACAGTTCAGTTTATTATTCGACGTCATGACATAATAACGTAATATCTTCGTCACTGACACCCTGTGACATTCTTTTAAACGTTTAAATAAACCTTCATGAGCACATAATCTCTACACAACGTTTTAAAATGAATTTTAATTTAGTAACAATCCTTTACTATCCCTTCAGAGGCCTTTGTTGCCATTTAGTTTGTTCCAGTTCACTTTGTTGCAGTAATTAAAAAAAATATAATGTCATTTAATGAAAATATAAATTAAAAACGTAAATATAAAGTGCATTTACCTTAAACAAAAGTAATACATTTCACATCTTGGCTGGTAGCTCCACTGTAATGCTCTTAAATGAAGAAAAAAAATGTCATCAGTTCAATCAGTGATTCGATAACCACCGTTTGCAAATGAATCGTTTATAGCGGTTTGTGTGAACCGATTCAACTGTTTGATTGAAAAGATTCGACTCAAAAGAATTACGGCTTTTTTTAATGAAACTTAATGAAGTGCCGTCACTTGATAAGGGTCATAAAATAAATTTTTACATAAAGCATAATGGTATGAAATAAGTCAAGTTTCAATTGTAGAATTCTGACTGCCTCTAAAGTGTTATAATATATCTTGTCAAAGTAGAATATACAATTCCTAAGCACTGACAATTAAAGGGTCTTGGATAAAGCATTACTGTCAGGCTTTGGCGGAGGAATATCCGACTGCCCCGCAATTAGCATTTCTTTTATTCCATTGGCTCCCAAAGCTGGTCTCACATCAGCCGAGACCGCAGCACGAGAGAAAGCAACATGGACAGACGGAGAGGTGAACCAATCAGAAGTCACGCTGCCGTTCCGCCAATTCGGCCCACAGAAGCGCCCAGCCAATAGAAAAATGGATCATATAGAGGTGCGCCCAATCCACAGCCTGCAGCCTGCCTGCAACATGATCTGATGGGGAAAGAAAAACATTAAATGTGAAAGGTGTCTCTGTACTATATTATGCATACATTTCGGTGGAGTTTTATGCAGTCTATTTATTTTCCTAAACATTTTAGCACCAAAGGAAGGTATTATAAGATATAAAGTCCTGCTGAATACTTTCACAGATTCTGTGGTTGTCAAGGCCAATTTCATCACTATTTATATAACATTTGGGAAATAGGATTCACAGATTGACAATGTAAACTTGGCTGATTTACATTTAAAAGTAACAA